>JABVXW010000286.1:20000-68800 GCA_013365375.1 Litomosoides brasiliensis | reverse complement strand
ATTATTATTATTATTATTATTATTATTATTATTATTATTATTATTATTATTATTATTATTATTATTATTATTATTATTATTATTATTATTATTATTATTATATTATTATTATTATATTATTATTATTATTATTATTACGTTATTATTATTATCATCATTATTATTATTATTATTGTTATTATTATCATTATTTTTAATAAAAAAATAAAAATACATAGACCAGTGTCATTTTTTTTTTCAATTTTGTTCAATTTCATTAAAAATTTTCGAAAAATTTACAGATACCTCTACACGTCGCACAATATCGATCGTTGACGTGCGCAAAAAGAATGCTCGATCAGGATGCGTTTCACAATTAGGGGAAAACGATTGCAAAAAAAATTTATGCTATCATCTGAGATTTCGAACTTTTGATGGTACATGCAATAATTTTCAATCACCCCAAAATGGTGCAGCTTTTTCTCCTTACATTCGTCTTGAAGAGCCACGATACGATAATGGAATTAGTGCGCCAACGTGTAAATTTTATCAATTAGCATTAATTTAATTACGTACGTGTGATCTGTTTATGTGGAAAATTTTTTATCAAATTAAAAAACTCTGCTGAAAATGAAAATTTTCCACTCTCTGGCATATTTGAATGCTTTTGATTGTTGCATAGCTTCTTAAATGAGTTCTTATCGCTATTTTTGGAAATGGAAGATAGCGTGAAGAATTTGAAATAATTCATATTTCAGACGAATAAAATCACGTAAATAGATCAGCAGATTCTCTTTGTATTGCAGCATCAATTCGAAAAACGCGACCAGTTGCACGAGAAGTTTCACGTTTAATGCTTGCATCCGATGGCGAAGTTAGTTACAAATGGATAATTGAAGTAATTAAAATTGTGGAGTATAAATGAAGTAATTAAATTGTGGAGTATAATTGAAGTAATTAAAATTTTTTTTAAAAAAAAGTACAAAATACTTATTTAAGTTTTTCAATAAAAAATCCAACAGTTTTACCTCTCTACTTCTCCTTAATTTTTCACTTCAAAGTGATTAAAATTTATGCTTACATTTCGACGCTTATCATTTCATATTCATAGAGATAAGTAAAAATTACGGTATGAATTTGATAGTAACAACAGGTGAACTTTAATCTCATTTTAAAAAATTTTATAAGATTAATTTTATAATTTTTCCACTACACAAATATTAAAATATTTGTTTAAAATTTCCAATTATATTTCAATTTTAATTCTATTAATAAATTTCAATTTTAATAAATTTCCAATTATACCAAATAAGTAAATAATTTTGAATAAATCAATTTGCAAAAGAAAATATGGTAATTTAATTTTTAGGTTACAAGTAATTCAAATGCTTTACTAATGCAATGGGGTCAATTCTTAAGTCATGATTTGGCCAAGACAACAACGCTAAACAATCAGGAATGCGCATCATGTGAACACAGTTCTAAATGCACCAATATTTTCCTATCAAAACGTGACCCTACGTAAGCGTCGTTCACCATTTTCATTTATGCAATTATTTTCAAACTAAAAGCACTTTAAAATTTTTCTACCTTTTTCATTGTCTAATCTTTTACCGAATAAATCTATCCATACTTTTTTTCACTAACATTTATATCATTAAATTGTATGATAAGCATAAGCTTTGACAATTTACAATATTTCAATATTATCAAATGAAAAAGTTAAATTATTTAAAATTAATAAATTTGTCATTTAAAGAAAAAAGCAGAAAGCAAAATAAAAAATAATATCAAAAAAAAAGTTATATAATTTAGCAGAATAAATTTATTTACTTTTTTTTCCTTTATATTTACTATATGCATTGTTTCATTGCATATTGAAATTTGTAGATTTGGTCATTTTCTATGTTTACCGGTCGCTCGATCATCACCACTCTGTGGTACCGGTAAGTCAATTCCACGTGAACAATACAACGAAAATTCCGCATATATTGATGGTTCAATGGTAAACTTTTGTTTTTTGTTTTTACTTTTTATCAAATATTTTTATATAATAATTTTATGTAATAAAATTTTACTTGTAAATATCACGTACGCAATTTTACCAGATTTACGGTTCATCCGATTTGGATCAATTTATGTTCCGAGAAGGAAGCTTCATGAAGACACAAATGATTCGAAATCGTACTTTTCCAAGAATTGATAGCAATCAAAATATCATGGCCGGTGATGATCGAGCTAACCTATTTGTCGGTTTAGCTGCTCTTCACGTACTTTTTGTTCGAGAGCATAATAGGTAAGTATCCCTATGACTATTTCATGATCTCTGTAATAACTTCTTTTTTTGACGTTAATTAACCTTTTGTAATGAATACCGAATACTTACATTCTATGATATCATAATCATCAGTTATAATTAATTAATTAATTAGTTGTTTCTAAAGATTCAATTAAGAGTCTATTAAAAAATATTCCAATGCATTAGCAAAAAAAAAAATTTTTTTTTCTATTAGAGAGAGAGAGAGAGAGAAGAGAGAGACAGAATTTTTGCTAATGCTTTGGAATATTTTTAGGATAGCAGAAGTGCTAAAAGAATTAAATAAAAATTGGGATCACGACCGAATTTTTCAAGAAACACGACGAATTATTGGTGCTGCCATACAACATATTACATATAAGGTTTGCAGCACTATTAATATCATTCTTATCAGTGTCTTATCACTATTATCCAAGTTTATTGCTGCTATTGCTGTTGTTTTTATTTATTCATCAAAATGAGAAACAGCAATTAGGCAGAATGATAAGAGAAAAATAATTGAGAAATGAAGTTCATTAAAATTTTGATATTAAATAAACGTTTTAACGTTGAATATAAATTGCTGCATAATTTGTAGGAATATTTACCGCGTATATTAGGCAGTAAATTTAATGAATTAATTGGTGAATATGAAGGTTACAATCAAAATGTGGATGCAAGTATTAGTAATGAATTTACCGGATGTGCTTTCCGGTTTGGACATGGAATGATACAGGTTTATTTAAATGTTTCCTGTCTAATAACACAAAATATGATGTAATATTGAAATTCTTCAAGTGTTCCTTCTTTTTATTGTTTGATAAATCAAAGAGTGAAAAAAAATAAATTTGACTAATTGTTAATTGTCATTTGAAACAGATATTTGAAATATATTTTTTTGTTTTTTATTAAATGAAATATTGGAAATTTTTTAAGAATTAAAAAAAAGACAAAATTTTGTTTGATTAAAGAACGATTAGAAATTATTCAAATATAAGCATAATAATAATTTTTAGCATAATTATTCAAGCATAATAATAATTTCTTGAAAATTTTTTTTAAGGTTTAATTTTTGTTTTTTTCTTTTTTTTAAGGAGTTTTATCCATTTCTTGACGAGAATTTCCATTCAATAGGTGGCGTATCATTTGATGATGGCGTGTTCAAAAGTATTCATCTATTTGCGCATGGAATTGATCCACTTATTCGTGGCTTGATAAGTTTACCTGCAAAAATGCCACAAAGGTATGAATATGACATGACGTAAGAGAAATTTTTACTTTAAAAAAAATTATTACAACTATAACACAGCTAATGATAATAGTGTTTGAAATCATTTTTTGATAAATTTTTTTTTGGAATTTTTTCCCTTTTCTTTTTAAAGTATTATTATTTAATTGCTTAATTAATTCATAATATAAAGTGTGAAATTCAACAGGCTTACTCTAGCAGTAACTGAGCGAATGTTTGGCAATTCTGATCTTGGCTCTATTAATATTCAACGTGGACGTGATCACGGAATAGCTGGTTATGCTGTTTGGCGAAAATTTTGTAAAATGCGAAATTTGCAAACATTCGACGATCTTAATACCACAATTAGAAATCCGATTTTGCGCTCAAATTTGAAAATTTTATATGAACATGTTGGTTAGTAATATTACTTCAAATACACAATGATATTTTAAACTGTAAAATTAAATTGCGAATAATATTTGTTAATTTGTTTATAAACATGAAAGCAACCGTATAGATAACGTTTTAGTCGTAAAACACGTCATCACAACATTTAAGTTCTTGAAAAAAAAAGTTTATTTTAAGAAAGTTATTAAAAAGTTTATTTGTTTCTTAAAAAAAAAGTTTATTTTAATGAAAAATTCAAAGTCATTTCATTACCTCTTCATGGAATATCTCATTTACAACAAAACACTTTACTGTAAGTAAAATTAAAAGAATTAGAATTAGTAAAGAAAAGGTTTCAAATATCATTTCAAAAAATTTTTCTCATTAAAAATATTTTTTATTTAAATACTTTTCTAATTTTGCAGAAAATATTGACTTATATGTTGGTGGCTTATTGGAAGATCCATTAGATAGAGCATTTGTTGGACCTACTTTAGCCTGTATAATCGCCGAGCAATTTAAAAGGTTACGAGACGGTGATAGGTAAGAGAGCGTGAATTTTTTAATTTCATTCTTTCAATAACTTAGAAATAGCATTTCTAAACTTTTGTTAACTATGCAATTCTTCTTATTTATCAATAATTAATGAATTGTTAGATATTATTATTAATTCTTCTTATTTATTCACTAATTCTTCTTATTTAATTCTTATTATTATTATTAATTCTTCTTATTTATTTACTAATTCTTCTTATTTAATTCTTATTATTAATTCTTATTTATCAATAATCGTTTTTTTCTTGCAGATTCTATTATGAGAATTCGGAAATTTTAACACAATCTCAAATTGAAGAAATTAAAAAACTGACTCTTGCAAGGATAATCTGTGATTCTGGTGAAAGTATTGGCACAATGCCATTAGAAGCATTTAGTCGGAGTGAAGCATCCGATCTGATACCCTGTGATAGGATACCGTCTCCAAATTGGAGCGTTTGGAAAGACAATCAAAATTAATCTCATCAATTTTCAACACTCATTCCTCCTCCCTCTCTCTCTCTCTCTCTCTCCCTCTCTCTCTCTCTCTCTCTCTCTCTCTCTGTTGCTCTCCTAAAGAAAAACGATGTCATTTTTGTTGGAAGTCTTTTGGTCGATTATGATTAATTTATAATAAATTACATATAGTAATTTTTATAATAATTTTTTTTTAATAAATTACAGGAGCAAAGGTAATTTGAAAAAAAAAAGAAAAAACCAAAGCATAAAACGATTGTTTATTCGTTTTTCTTACTTATTTATTGTAAAAAAGTAAACATATTAGTTATTTAAGCTATGAAATTACTTAAATTAAATTGTGTAATTAATTTTACAAAAATTAATATTTCAAATAGGTTAATATTAAATTTTCAATGTATTCAAGTAATGCATAATAAAAATGATATGATTTTTTTTTTATTTTTCTTTAATCTAAATTTACCTCTGAAAAGTCATAAATGATTTAACGGATGATAGTTGTTACATTGAACACCTGAAATACTACGGACAACCTGAAATTTCCACTTTACTAAGATAAAATATAAACGATAATAAGTAGCTGAATGATTTCAATTAAATTTGTTTCATTTTTCAAAATTAAATGCTATATTGTTGGAGAATACAAAAGTAATCTTAAGGTAGAGGAATTAAAGAATTTAAAACAACAATTAATCTTACGGTAAAAGAATTAAAATTATTGGTTTGTTTAGGATAAAAAAAAATCTACTACTAAAAACATAGCTAAATTTATTTTTCAATATTTGAAGAATTTTATCCCAGCCATTTCATTGGAATATTTTTGAAATAGAAGCAGGAATTTTATTTGTATGTTTAACTAAGTATATAAATAAGGTTAACTTATGTTAGTTTAGATAAAATCTTTTTTTTTTTATTTTCAAGAATTCAATTGAGAGCTTTTTGGGAACAATAATAATTGATGAGAAAACACTTGAAGTTATAATGTTTTTCCATCTCTATCAATTCAATTTGACCTTTAACCTTTAAGTTCAATATTCAATCAATATTGACAGTATATATTATTATTGTAACTATTCCAATATACTATTTGATTACAGAAAACCGTACGTGAAAGAAGGAGGACAAAGTTAATCGATCGATTGGATAAGTATTTAAAAAGAAAAGTGTATGGGAAGAGGAAGATTGGTTTTTCCGGAGAGATATAATTTTGGAATTTATTCTTTTCTGAGCACACAATAGCTAGAATTTCAATTTTCATTTTAGCTTTCTTCGTAAGTCACTCTCTCCCTCTCTCTCTGATAACATTTAATTTCAATTGAAAATCAAACTCTATGAAAATGCTAAAATGCTAAAAGCTTTGAAAAAATTTTTTGCATGTCAAGAAAGTTCAAAGACTAAAGAATTTAAATTAGCAAATTGAAATATTAACTGTTAGCGAAGTTTCAGCGAATAAATTACGAGCCAATTCATTTTATGTAAAGTTCGCAGATATCCTTTTCAAATCTTTCCAAATTCTATTTTACATAGTCAAATGTAAAATTGCTCATTGAAACTTTGTAGTCAGAAATAATTGTAAAATTTTAAAGTGAAAAATTCGAAATAAAACTTTTCAAGTAATTTTAATAAAATTCTAAAAAGTATAATTTTAGGCAGAACAAATCGTTCAATATTTTCCCCACTTTTTACACGTAAAAACACGTAACAAGTACAACTATGAGAAAAATGAGTTTTTTTTTTTCTGAAATTCGATAATAATAATGAATAGTTTCAACTTTCTTTTTTTGTTATTA
The DNA here is from genome assembly GCA_013365375.1 of Litomosoides brasiliensis. Classification (NCBI taxonomy): domain Eukaryota; kingdom Metazoa; phylum Nematoda; class Chromadorea; order Rhabditida; family Onchocercidae; genus Litomosoides; species Litomosoides brasiliensis. The sequence goes on along the minus strand of JABVXW010000286.1, from coordinate 62,106 downwards.
TTTTATGCTCAAATTGAATTGTACCTTTAATTTCTCACGTAACGATGATAAGTAATGTTATCAGATTTATGGAAAATTGTAAAACGTTTTAACTGTTCAGTAACTGTCAACCACTTTATATAATGTTCAAAATCATGTAAGGTTTACCTGTAAAAGATAAGACCTAGCTTCTTCACATACCTTTTCTTTAATCAGCTTTTTCTGTTGACCAGTAAAATTTTTTCAGTTGCTCACTTCATTAACGGAGTCTATCACTCATTCTTCATTTCCTGAAGTTCTTCCTGAAGTCTATCACTTTCAGATGACCTAGTTGGATCTCATCTAAAACATCTTCTTTTACTTTTGGTAAGAGAAAATTGTAAAAGTGTCTATAAAAAGCTTTAAGTTGCATAATTGTACGACAAATACTCAACGCATATAAACTTTTTTTATTTGAATATAATCAAAAGGAAGAAAAAAAAAATCATATAATTTTTTGGCATTTTAATTTTAATCAGAAAATGAAATTTAATCTGTTCGATAACAAATAATGCTATTCCTTCAAAATAGGAAAAATGAAATTATTTCAATGAAGAAAGCATACAATAACTATTTGTATTTTTCTATTTGTTATAAAATGTTTAGCAAAAAATGGAGAAAGAGAGAGAGAGGAGGAAGAGGAGAGAAAGAGACACAAAGGAAAACAGAGAGAAGCACCATAAGAAAGAAAGAGGAAATAAAATAGTTTTACAAATAATCCACATTTTTAAAAAATGTAAAAAGAAAAAATTTGTTTTTTCTTCTTCAGTAGTTTGGCCAACACAATGAAAAATACATTCAGTGATGTTGATAATTAAGACTGCGAATATTCACGTTGAATTCTACTACACCATTGAAATTTCAAACTTTCAACTGATACCTTCAAACAGAAATAACACAATTTAATTTAAAGATTAGTGTGAGGCAGAAATTACTTGCAAATTAAAATTAGACAAATTTAAATTGGATCGAAAAATCAGTCAAATTCTTCAGTTGTATGCGTTTAACACTCGTATTCTCATATCAGTTTAACTGAATTCTCTTATCTCTCTTCATGCTAAGTCTCTGAAACAGAATTATTATCATCGAAGCGAAAAGAACAAAAAAAAAACTTAACTTTTGAATGATGAAACTTTTGAATGAAAACTTAACTTTTGAATGACTGATTTTGAATGACAATTTCAATATTTTGAGAAGAGATGAAAGATGGAAAAAAAAAGAAATTTATTCCATTCTCCTACCAAAAAAAATAGATGAAGTGATAATTTAGGACAGATATTAATCGCTTTCTCTCAGATAGCAAATGTTAATAAAATTTGAAATTATTGCTTGAAATGTGGCCAAAAAATCTTGCCAATAAGTCATAAAATATGGAAATAAGTTTTAACGTACGTTGTTTTTAACGGAATACCATCACCATCAGCCTTATTTTCTTTCATATAATTCGTTGGCTGATCAGGAATTTGAAAACCAACAAAGATGAAGTAGGACCAGGCAGCAGCAATTGCACCAAAGAATGGTGCCAATATCGGAATCCAAAAATAGTAATTATGATAGCTGCAATGAAATTACTATAAAATACTTCACCTATGAAATTTAAAAATATCAAACTTCGCCTATGAAAAAATACCCAAAAAATTCAATAAATTCATATCAAATTATATTCTAAATTATCGTCGTAGATAATTGATTAATTACAAAGAAATATAATAATAATAATTAATAACAATAATTGATAATAATAATTAATATTAATTTTATTAATTAATGCAAGTTTAAATTTAACTACTTATTATTATCAAATTATCAGCAAACAATCATGCTGTTTAATCTATTAAATTATTACAACCAAAACATTTCATAAAATATAAAAAATATTTTCAAATAAAAAAGAAAAAAACACAAAACTACCCAAAAACTATTTTTTTTCTTTTTTTTTAAATTAATTTCTCATACCTAAAAACTTCCCAACCATATCCGATCATAGCAGCAAAAACACGTGGCGCAAAATCACGTGCCGGATTGATCGGATATCCAACATTCATTCCGAATGCCATACCAATCATTGCAATAAGTAATCCAATAAGAAGTGCATGAATGCTTGATGGAATTTCCATACGTTTATCGGTGATCATACATACAAATAGTGCCAAAAATCCGGTACCAACAAACTGAAAAACAAAAAAAAAGAAATAAAATACAACTTTAAAATTTTGTAAAATTAAATGACATATTTCATTTAATTTTATAAAATTTCCCAATTTAATTTACCATTAAATTTAATTGGCAATATGAAAGGCAGGAAAAATTTTTCCATGATAATCCTTCTCTTTTTTTCCTTCATTTTTATTTTTGTATAATTACAGTAAAAATTTAACTTAATTTAACTTAAAATTTAACTTATTAATTTTTTTAACTTAATTTAACTTATTAATGCAATACATTTTATAGATAAATAAATTGATACTGTAGCATTTGTACTATATATTTATTTCAATTAAAAAATTTTAACATATGTATTTCCTTCTTGTTTTTTTTTAAAAAAAAAGCTTAAAAATGAGCAAATGAAATATTTGAAAATTTAGTGTAAAAAAAGATGCGATAAATAAATTTACATCAAATTATAGAAAAAATTAAATTCAATTAGCTTAAGATATAATTATCCTAATTACTTGATCCCAAAATGCAATCGTATTTGAGACATGAGGTGCAGGCATTGACGTAAACAATCCTGCTGTACCATTTGGACCTGCTGCAATACGAAGATCACCCAAAACATGATGAGTTTGATCTGAAATTTACTTCCTATTCTTTTATAGTGAAAGTGATAATTGATAATTGATAATAAGTGATAATTATAATGAATGATAATAAAAAGATAAATTCAACGAATACATTTAATTATTAAATAATAATACCTAAATAGACAGTATACGCAAATGCTGTGCCGATAAATGCGCCAAGAATTTGTGCGGCGCTATAGTAGAAGACATGCGATAGAGGCAATTTTCCAAGTGTATAAAACATTAGCGAAATTGCTGGATTCAGATGTCCACCTGAAATGCCATCATTTGATCAATTTAAAATATATTCAACAATTTAAATAAATGAAGGAAAAAAAAAGCTCAATTTCATTTGTTTGTAAATATCAATTAATACTTAAAATACTATCACAAATTAACATTATTTCAATTTAAATAAAAAATTTTATATAAATTTTGTCATTTAAAATGATAATTTTTATATTTTCAAAGCTTTCCAAATTTCTATTCTTTCTCATTTACGACTATCACACATATCACTATGTATGGCTGATACCTGATGTTTTGGAACAGGTGTACACACAGAACATAATCGTAAATCCCCATCCGATATTAATATGCATCCACGTATTCAACTGTTTATGCGACAAATCGAATTGATGCACTATACTAATACCGATAAACTAAAATATTTATCAATTTTATTTATCATCAGAATGCTAACTACTATGCTAATTTCATACATTTAATAGTGATGGATCTAATTAATTTGTAATTAAGTAGTTAATTAAATTTCTTCATTGAAATTGAAATTACACCAAATATTTACCAGTAGAAGTAAGGAGCCATAGAATTCCGATAAGCAATTAACAACCGTACGATTTTCAATATGAAATATTCGTCGACCTTTTTCCAGCGGTGAATCCATCATTTTATCGCCTAACATAATCTGAAAAAAAAGAGTAAAAGCAGCCGACAACGATGACAAATGATTTCATACAATTTACGACATCAAAGCATATTTTTAAATTACAATTAAATATTTATGAAAAGTGATTGATTGTGCAGAAATGCGAAAAAATACCTTCCCTCTACAGAAGCAGCCGCTATCATTTCTTCGGATTATTATTCTAACTGATAATAATGATAATAACAAATATTGCAAAAAAAAAAAGCCAAGTAAAATTTTTTTTCGAAAAGTTTCACTTCCACTCAGCTAATAACATTTCACAGAAATAGTTGAAAATTTTCAATCAATTTAAAAGAATTCACATTTTCTTAAAAAAAAAAATAAGAGGCAAATGGTTCGTTCTTTTTTTTTTGTTTTTATTTTAGTTTTTTTTTTTCTTAAAAAAACGTTTCATTCTGTTCTGTTCGTTAAGCAAAATATTTTTTAAGAAAAAAGTTAGTTCGTAAAGTATATTTGTATTTGTGTTTTTTTGAGGAGTTTTTATCTTTTTTTTTTGGTTTAGAAACTAATTAATTTTAGAAATAATTACCTTTTATTATTTTTATTTAGCAAATAATAAAATTGAAAAGTTTTTCATCTTTGAAATTCTTTTAAAATTTGTAACATTTAATTTTTAATCAAACACACTAATTAATCAATTATTTTTTTTAGCTTTCAACAATTAAGAAAAAGTTATTTAATTTTTGCAAATATGTGGTGTATTTTTGACGATAATCAGCACAATTTCATTTTTACACGGTTACCACAAAATGATCATTCACCTGTTCTATTCAATTTTATTTTTCCAACGTGTATTTTAACAATTTCAGCAACAATAAAAAAAAAAGCTTAAATAAACAAAAACACCGCATATAGAGTTATTCACTCTAATTGAACTCTTTTTGTTTAAGAGAGTTCAATTGTTTAAGAGAGTTTAAGAGAGATACAAAAAAAACCGATTTTGCTTTGAATAAAATTAAATGATTTATAAGTATGTAAACATAATAACAAGTATAATAATATAAGTATAATAATGTATAAGTATAATAATAATAAAAATATTAATCAAAAAATTTCTTCCTATTTCTTTTTCTTTTCATTTAATTCAAGTAAAAGTCAAATTTTTAGAATATTAAATAAATTTCGGCAAAAAATTTCAATTTAAATTCTATGCCACCTAAAAAAGACAGCTATAGTACTATTGATCTTTTCCGCAAATGGAAATAAGGAATAGCTGTTGCTTGCCCAAGCAACAGCTTCTCTTCCAATTTAACAATCGTTTATCATTGATAAATGTGATAACAATGATGAGACACATTTTCTTTTTTGATTTATGAAAAAGGAAAAATAATGGAAAATTTTTTTCACAAAAGAAATAAAATTTTTTAAATATATAAAATTAATGATAAAAATTGATAAAAGATGTAAAACAGAACAGGGAAGAAACTCGCAACATATCATTATCAATCATAGCAAATGATAAGAATATGCATTTATCAATATATAAAATTAATTTTATCAATGAATAACTAATGGTTGTGATGATTGTTGATCATTCACGGACAATGACAGGACAAAAAAAAAAGAACTGACCATAAATTTTTCAGAGAAAATGATCAGAGAAGTGATCAGAGAAAAAAAAACACAATTTTTTCTCCTCCTTCTTTTATGCTCAAAAATTATTAATAATTGAAAAAATAGGAAAAGAAAAAAAATGATATAAAAATAAATTGATTGAATTGTCAGAAAATGACAGTTGTAAAACAGATAGTTGCGAATTAAACCGGTTGAACGGATTTTGTAAAACAGGTAGTTGCGAATTAAACCGGTTGAACGGATAGAAGAATGGAAGAAAAATATGACATATGCGGCAAAAAAAAAATCCTCAAAACTATGAATTATAAAAGGAAGCATTGAACGAATAAGATGAATTAGGTGAAGGATATTATTGACTAGAATTATTAGGTTAGACTTAGGCTTTTTATTCTTTTTTTTTTTTTTGCTTACTTCATCAAAGATATCAATTCAATTTCATTCCTATCCTCTCTCTCTCTCTTCCTCTCTCTCTCTCTCTTTATAATTAATTCAATTCTATTTACATCCATTTCATTTAATGTATTGCAAAAAAAAAGAAAAAAAAAATTTCTAAATATTGCAAAAATGAGAGAGAAGAAAGCTTCAAACAAACATTCTCTCTTATATCTAAACAAATCATCTATTTCCTTATCTTTTCTTTTATTTATTTTGACTAAATTTTACATGATTTAAACTTACTTTATTGGATCAATCAATATAGAGAGAGAGGGAGAGAGAGAGAGGAAGAGAGAGAAATTTCTAATAACTGTAAATAATATAAGACATACTGTAATATTAGAATTAGCATATTTTTTTTTTGATTAAAATTTCATTTCACTTCACTTAAAGATTATATTGCATTCGTTTTTTGTTAATTTATTAATTTTGTAAAAAGAAGAAAAGAGAAAGAAAGGAATGATTTTAACAGGTCAAATTTTTCTCTCTCTCTTTCTTATCACTAAACTTTTTTTTTACGTGCACAAATACGCAATGAATTTTTTTTTCTTTTCTTTCTTGCCCTTTCTTTCATAAAAAAATTCCAATATGCAATAAAAGAAATGAAAAAAGGAGAGAGAGAGAGAGAGAAGAGAAAAATCGTTCCATATAATTTATCACTATCTTCTTTCATCTTACATTCTTTTCCTCTCCGACTCTCTCTCTCTCTCTCTCTCTCTCTGGCATTTTTTTAAGTGTAAAGGAGCTAAGAGCAAAAGTATTTTTTTTTTAAAAAAAAAGGATAAAAAAAAAACACAAATGAACTCTATTCATCAAAAATTTTTTCCATCCTTTTTCACCATTCATTCGATAAATTTCAATTGTAATATTTTTCTACAATAAACTTCTAAGAAAGTTTTATTTTTGCAAAAAATGATTATTTAATTTGTTGAAATACAAAAAACACAGCTATAAAGGAGGAGGAGGGAAAAAAACAGATATAATTATTTTTTTTTTTTAAATATTTTGAAAATTTAAATGATAACACAAAATATTTGTGCATTTCATTTTAAGCTAATATTTTACATTCAAAATGACAACAACAACAACAACGACAACAATAAAAGAGTATATAATTTGATGAAAAAAAAAAGAGAAAAACTCACCTAAAATACTTTAGCAATAAATGCAATAACAGGTTAACAGTACTATTTCGCTATTTGTTGCACTAATATCATTAACTCTATTATAGGTCAAAATAATATTGTGTGATTAAACTCATCCTAAGCCTAAATTCATCCATCCCTTTCTCTCACTCACTCTCTCTCTCCCTCTCTCTATCTCTCTAAAGATATTAACAATTTAATCTGTTTTTTTTTTCAACATTTTCAACAATTTAATCTTTTTATGCAATATCTCTCCTATATCAAAATAAACAATACTGAATGAAAAAAAAATTTTTAATAATAAACATGTTAATAGCAAAAAGAAAAAAAATGGAAAAATAAAAAAGTCTAAAATCCCTCGTTTCATTCTTTCGTTAAAATTTAATTAATAAATGTTTCACAAAATGAATGATTTAAATGAGCAACACAATAACAGAAAAGAAGAAAAAAAAAAGCAAAATTGAAATACTGAAACTTTAAAAAGAATGATGATCGGTATTTTCTTTTCATCAGCAATATCTTCGTTGAAAATGATTCAAACCAGTACTAAATTATCAATTTGATAAATTGATAAATTTTTGAAATTTGATAAATTTGATTTTGATAAACTGTTATTACAATAGAAAAGTCGAAATTTTCTTTTGGAAATGTTTTTTTTTTGTTTTAAAGAAAAATTGAAATGTTTCTTTTTTTTCTTTTTAATTTAAGTCATCCAAAAAGTACATTAAATAGAAAATTTCAAGGTATGAAAAAAGAAAAAAGTAGAAGGAAAAATCTCCAAAGCTTAAAATTTTTGAAAAATAGAAAGAATAAAAATTCCCTAAAGTGAAGAAAGAATATTTAAAAAGTCACATCATTTTCTTTCCAATATTTCTCCTTCCCCTTCTCTCCCTTTCTCTAGCTCTCTCTCTCTCCCTCTCTCTCCCTTTCATTTAAATTAACTTTTGGATCCTCAAAAGATGTTTCAACAATGAATTTTTTTATTGCTCTATTATATAAATAGTAACAGAGGAGTTGTTGTTAAATGTCATCATTACATCGCTTCAGCTAAAATGGAAGATTAATCTAAGTTGTTTAGAGAGTGTATGTAAGTGAGAGTGGGAGAAAAAAAAGAGAGAGAGAGAGAGAGAAAGAGATTTGAATCAATTTCTCTCTCTAAAAAAAATGACTTTTAAGGCCAAATTTATTTCCGGAAATTTTTCAAAAAAAAAAAATTGAATGGAAATTACTGCTTAGAATTGAAAACATTCGACAATGTCAATTTCTTGCAAAAAGTTTTAGCAAAACTTTGATAAGTACAACAACAAAAAAAAAGAACTTCATGACAAACAGCAAGCAAATTTTTCAGTTTACAAAAAAAAAAAAAAGAAAATGAAATGCTTTTGGAAAAATTGAAAATTTTATGGTTGATGAAATAATGTCATCAGTAAAATAGAATTAAAGCACATATACATATTAATTTCTAAAACATAACCTGAACAAACCTGAAAAAAAAAACATACACGTAATTAATTACTAATTATATATTAATCATTTTTTTGTAGCATAAGATTAATCATTTTTAAAACCAAAATTCTAAAATTTTGCATATTCTATTCAACAAGTTCATTTGGAAGGAAGAAAAAAAGAGTTGTAAAACAATTAAATGAAATAATTGACCTATTTTTTGGAAATTTTTACATAGCTACACTCCGCTCCTATTAAGCTTCTTTTTACCAACTACACTGTTAGATTTCACAACAAATAATTTATGCAATTTTTGCAAATTTTTTTTTTAATGAATTATCAATTTCATAATGCTAAACGACGAATTAATATTTTGAAAAAAAAATTTTTTCTTCCATTATTTAATTGTTGTGAAAAAAAATTTTTTTAAAAACAAAGCTATTAGAAGTAGAGTAAGTTAGTGATTGATCGATCATCTATGGAAAAATACCGCATTATTGCAAAATGTAAAATTTTCATATTTTCATACATTTGCTTACAATAATAAATTTAATACTTTTACACTAATAAAAATATGAAAATTAAAAATTTTTTAAACATTTGATTTAAAATCGTTTTGGAAAATGTTAGCTTAAATCCATTGATGAAGAATAGATATAAATGCTACCAAGAAAAAAGAGATGAAAAAGCAAAATGTTAACTTAGAATAATTTAAAGAGGAAAAAAAGAAAAGAACGAATGTAGTAGTACAAGATGAATGATTGAATTCGTGAAATATGTTGAAGAAAAAGAAAAAAAGCGCTATCATAAAAGCATTATTAATTATTAATTACTAATTAGCAGGAAAATATTTGCTTAATGTAAGAAAATTTAAAAATTTATAGATAAAATAATATATGTTGCGAATAGCTTTGGGCCAAAAGGTAAGTAGTCAATACACAAATGCGTCAACAACAGGTTGACGTATAGCCCAGTCACTCTCTATCGACTACTACTACTCAAAGCAGCCAAGCGTATGGGAACACATTTAACAGCCAAGTACCATAGAGCATAAAGCCATTGAAAATTTTCACTTTTCATTAATATTGAAAGGAACATTGGAAAGGTAATAGTCGTTGTAAAATTAATTAATCGTTGTAAAATTCTATGTTTAAATTAATTGTTAATTTAATTATTGAAAGTATATAATTAGTTATTAATTTTCATTAATTTATAACTATAAATTAAATTAAACTAATTTTTTGTTTAAAAAAGAAGTTATCCTATTTAATTGCATATAAGTTAAGTTATTCATTGTTATTGTAGAGATATGAATGATTTAAATTAATTTAGTTAAATTAATTATTAAACTAATTGTGCGTATATCATTAAAAGTAACTTTTCAATTTTGATTCTATGAATGAATTATGAAAATCGACCTGAAATAGTAGTTATCACTTACACCTTTTGTCATACCTGTTATTAACGAAGAGATGAAGAAAATCAATTAGATCTAAAAAATTATTGAAAATTGCATGTTCAACAGCAATTTCACTCTTTCTTTCCATTACATTGCATCTCTTCCTCTTTCATTATCAGTGCTTTTAAATTATTTTTTCCGGAAATTCCATTTTTTACTTTTCGATCGAATGAGACAATTTTGTCATAAAGCATTTTTTTTAAAAAAAAAAAAAAAAGAAACGAAGAGGTGGAGAGGCGAATGAACAAATTGGGAAGAGTGTGGTTGGACAAAAAAAGAGGCAGAAAAATTTAGTAGAAAAATGTTCAAAGTTGAATAGATTGAAATGATTTGAAAATGTTGCAAAACGATTGAGTCATTTTTTGAGAGACGAACGTTTGTTTGTTTGATGCATTTAGTTATTTATTTGTTTGATTGACTGGTTGGTCGATCGGTTGGTTGGTGTACTGGTAGGTTTGGTTGTAAAAAGTGTGGAAATTGATGGTGCATTTTATAATCGGAAACTGTCAATTACGAATTCGACAACTTTCTCTTTTTTTCTTCTTTTTTCTTTTACATTAATTTTTGCCATAAATATGATAATTGCAAAATTTTGCGAAATATTTAAAGCAATTTAAATTTTTATCAAATAACTAATGAATAATAATTTTAACGATTAATTAATTAATAATTTAAAGAATGCAATAATTTAGTAATAATTTAAAAGGGCAGAATAATGATTTTTATAATAATTAAACAGTTTTGAGTGAAATTCAACAAAACTAAAGTAGTGTTAATGAGATGCAAATTATAAAATAAAGTAAAATTGTTTATATTATTATAGAATTTTTTGTTTTTTTTCAAAAAAAAAGCACACAAATGTTTAAATAAATTATGAATTATGAAATTATGAATGAAATTATGAAATTATGAATCTATATAAATTATGAATTGATTTCATCAAATTTCAACAAACAAAAATTATCAATATAAAAATGATAATGAATTCGTAATTAGTTTTGGATCAAAAAAAAAAAGATAAATAACTAAAGGAAAAAAAAAAGGAAAAATTTGATAAAAATTAATCGATCATAAGATTGTGTGGAAACTTTTTGTCTGTTAAAATCCATCAAACAATTTTTATAGCAAATCTGCGCACACATAATTTAATTTATATAATGTAAGAATCAAAAATCAAGAATTTTGAAATGTTTAAATTGAAATGATTTGAATGAAAATTCTAACACATACAGATGAAAATGGGAAAGTGTAAATAAAATGTAAATTGAATATAACCCTTTTATTCATTCCGCTTCACTCTTTCTATCTTACATTTTGAGCAAAAATTTGCAGAAAAAAAAAAGAATTGAAAATTGAAAAATTAAATGTAACATTCGGAACATTTTACCCAATCACTTAATTCACTCAATTCCTTATCATTTTCCATTAATTGAATTTTTTTTTTAAAAAATTACAAAAAAAAAATAATTTCATTTACACTTTACATCTTTTTCTTTACGTTTAGCAAACGTGCTAAATGCTAAGTAATTCCCATTAAGGTGCTGCTAAGGAACAAATAAAAGAAGTGCCTAGTAATTTAGAGCAAAAATGATTTCAATTTCAGTCTACCTCTACCTCTATCTAGCACTCTATCCAGTACATTAGTTTCCATCTAATAAAACTGAAATAATTTATGAATCCTTTGAAGTTAAACCTTTTTAAACTATTTGAAAAAGTAAAAAATGTTTTTGAAAAATAAATTTCAATGTTTTTTAACATAAGTTTAGAGAGCGTTGAGGAAGGGAGAGTGAACAGTTTTTAGTTTTATCATTAACTTTAATAATGAATGCTACTTTATCAATTTCTGGTTTATTAATTTCATATTATGCTTTTACATCTATCATTTAAATAGAGAGAGGGAGAGAGAGAGAGAAAAAAAAAGGAAAATAGTTCAAAAGAAATAAGACAAGAAATAAAATCAAAGAAAAAAAAAACAGGAAGATAAATGATAGATTTATTTTTTTTTTCCTGTTGAACATAGATGAAATAAAAGTGCACTGAATTTTTGTTTTGTGAAACTCAATGTCAGTGACTTCTCGTAAAACAGCAATTACAACTGAAAAAAGATTTTAAGCAAAAAAAAAAATTTTTCATTTGAAACCACAAAACAAAGGAATTTCAATGGAGCAATTCCATTTTTACGTGGAAAAGTTGAAAATACGTAGGTGGATGGATGAAAAATTTTAGCACTTTTATTCAACAACAACAAAAAAAAAATGCTAACAAGTTTTAAAGTGAACGTTTGGGAAAAACAAAATAGATGTGTAACAGTTCTAAAAAAAAAAAGACAGTGACGTATATATGTTATAGGTGTAACAAAAAGAATTACTACAAATTATTTTTAATTTGAAATATTTAAAACAAATACAATATGCAGTCTTTAAAATAAACTTTATCGAATTTTAAAATAAGCCTCATCGAATTATTATTGAAGAATTTAATTAATGAAATGACACTGCCTAAAAGCTGTGAGCACTTATTTGAACATATATATATATATATATATATATATATATATCTTTAACAATAATAGTATAAAGAAAGAATAAAAGATTTTTTAAATTTTAAAAATTATTGAATTAATATCTAATCACCAATATATTTAAAAAAATATTAAATTTATCAATAAAAACTATCATTGGCATCATTTCAGAGTAAATTTCTAAAAAACTGACAAAAAACTATGATTACACACACATACACACACACACACGGATCAGTGATGAGAACAAACGGATTTGTCTTCCGGATATGAATAAACGATTTGTCTTCCGGATATGACTGATCATCATCAGAAGGACCAATAATGATAGTTGTGGATGTAGGATGCTAGCGGAGAATGAAAAGAAGTCAATTGATGATGACGAGGATTTCAACCGCCTGAGAAGATAGTAATAAGCGACTAAAACCGATAATGGCGGACGATGAATGAGTAGGATGTTTCGACGCATCGATCGCAAACGATCTCTGTACTACCACTACCCACTCTGATATTACTCGTTGTTTGCATTTCCTAATTGCTCCCTCCAATTTTCCACCTTACTCAATTTCACTTACCTTTTCTGCCAAAAAGTCATCATATTGAAATATCAATCAATTCACTCATCCTCCCTCCAATAATTTGCAATTTGCAATAAATTTCATTCTACTGCATTTATCCATACATTAACATAATTAGAATTGAGTGAGGGAAAAAATTGCAAATTACAAAATACATTATAATACAGCATCATTATCATTATCATTATCATTATCATTATCATTATCATCATCATCATCATTATCATTTTTGCAATTTTTTTTTGCATTATCATTATCGCTATCATATCTATTATCATATCAAAATAATTCAGCTCAAAATTTATTTATTCAACTTTCTTTTCTTTTTTTTGTTTGGTTTTTTTTTTTTTGTTTCTGCTCCTAAAATTTTAAAATAATATTAGAAATTAAATGAAATGAATAGCAATAAAATGATAGTACTTTTTGAAAGTAAATAAAAAGAAGAAATGAATTCAAATGATAAGCAAAGAAGTTAAACAGAAAAACGAAGAGAGAGAGAGAGAGAGAGAACGTTTCCAAAAATTTAACTATCTTAACATTTTACATCTTATTAATCGTTTTGCAATGATACTGTTATAATTCATAAATATTACATTAAAAGGCTAAAAAAATTCAATTAAATTTATCTCTTTTTATTTAATATTTTCATATAATATTTAAATGAGAATGTTTAAATGAAAATGTTTGTTTCACAAAAGTTAAGCAAAACACAATAAATGACTTTGTTTACTCATTTGCACTTCACTAACACTTATTTATTTTGAAATAGTTGTTCGCAAACTCCATTTGCACTTTTTCATTTCACACACACACACACACACACACACACACCCACGCATACACACACACGCACACACACACCCACGCATACACACAATTAACAAAATATGCAAAATTTACGCTTCAAATTATAACTTTTTCCTAATAATTGATCAGCTTAAATTGAAAATTAAATTATTATATGCTAATATAATAGCAAATTTCATTAGCATACTTCTCATTTAAAATTATAAATGAATTAGTTAGTTGCATTTGATGTATGATAATTTTGTTGCTAAACTAGTTGTTGCAGAATTCTTCAATGTCTGTCCAAAAAAGAGAACAAGAAAAAATTTTAGGCTAAAAAACAAGCTTATGATTTGTCGTAAAATACCATTAATATCATGAAGACTTTTTTTAAAAAAAACAAAAACCATTTTTTTTTTCATCAAAAAAGAAATGAAAATTTACAATTTAAACTAGTAGTCTTTGACCGAAACAAACAAAACAAAAAAAAAAACATCAATTTCAAATATCGAAGAAAATTTTTCTTTTTTTTTGATCGATTCTTATTATTCAATTCTTTTTTTTTTGTTACTTCCACATTTCAATCTGTTTTTTTTTTCATTCTTTTTTTTCTTAAAATAAAAATAAACTTATCCAATTCAGTATCAGTTAAAATCTATTTGATTGATTTGATCAGAATCTATCAGAATTTGATTGATAAATCTTATTTCCATCACTATCGTTAGATATATTTGCAAAATCAAAAAGTAGTGGAGAAGAGAAAATAATAAATTCCATCTCAGTTATGAAACTACGATGTTACTGTGTAAAATATCATTTTGAAAAATTTTTCAAAAATTACATATTCCCAAGAAATTTGAAGTGTTTGCTGCTACAACAATAATCATTGCAATGTAAAATGGAAATTACTAAAAATTTTGATAGTTTTTTAATTTTTTATTAAATTACAATAAATTAAAGTGTATGAAAGAAATGGAATAACAAATTTAAAAACATCAAAAACATTCCGAATTCAAAATGACTCATCGCTGCATTCGATTGTTTATGATTTTTAAAAATTATTTGATAATTAGTTGAAATGAATTTTAACATTTAAAAGATTGTTTAAGTTGCATTTGCATTTCTTTCTTTGATAAATAATTGTCCCTTACACTTTAATTCCTGTACTCAATTCCCATGCTATCAATTTGAAAATGAAATTTGATTTAACTTAATAATTCATTTTCACTTCTCTCCTCTTTTTTCCTCTAATCGAAATAATTTAACAATTTTTTGTTCCAGAAAAAAGAAATAAAGTTCAGTGATAACTGTTCAGGTGTATGATTAATAATGGTGGCGGCAATATCAGTCAAACTTCGTTCAACAACATTTCATCATTTTCGAAAAAAAGATACAGAGACAGAGAGAGGAACGTTTTTGTCAAAGTTAGAAACGAACGTTAATTAATTAGCGAAGAACTAAGTAAACTGATGCATGTATGCCATAAAGAAGAAAAAAAAACAAATTATCCCATTCTTTCTTTTCTTTAATTAAATTCGAAATTAAATAAATTCTGAAAAAAAGGACGGAAAAATGAAAATAGAACATTCACCAACCAATGATATTCCAACATTTCCACCAATTAATCATTTATTTCAAATAAAGCGAAAAAAAAAAGAAAAAAAAAACTAAATAGTAAAAAAGAACGACTGAAATGATTCATTTTTAGCATTTCATGATTATTGTTAACCAAAGTTTAAAACTATTACACTGAAATGAAACGATCATTGAAAACAAAAATATCATGCAAATATTATTATTATTATTATCATTAGCATTATCGTTATCACTATCATTATCAATATTTTATTATCACTGTTAACATTATTTTTATTATTATTATTATTAAAAGAAAAAATATAAAATAGTTAGTAATGAAAAGGTTCTTCTTCATTTTCTGTTTTTTTTTACCTGCGTTTTCTCATTTTGCACCATTTTTTGTTTGTTTTTTTTTACTTGCGTTTTCTCCTTTTTTTTTTCATTTGTTCGTTAAATTAAAAAACAAAAAAAAACGCTTTGAATTATTAATTGTAATTTCATCTAAAGAAATTTCAAAAAATTTCATCTAAAGAAACATTGAAACATCACAACAGAGACTTTTTCCATTTGACACACTGAAGATGAATTGTGAATTACTTAAATTTCTTACGGCAAGCACTGAAGGAATGAGTTACTTATCAAATTTTTTTTTTAACGAAAAAAGACAGGAAGAAATAAATTATCGAAAAGAAGAAAAATTTCCTTTTTTCATTTTTATTCTTATTACGCGTAAAATAATTTCAACGGTAAAATCTTTGAGAAAAAAAAATTCGTCCATTTTGATCGCTGCAAAGTTACTTTATAACAAAAAATTTTAGCATAGCAAAGATTAGCCGCCTATTGTCTTTCATTTCTCTTATCCATCCTGGCAGATTTCAGTGATAATTTTATCACTGCCTGTATGAGTCAGCAAAAAATTTTTGAATTTATTGAAATGTTCCGCCCTCCTGCACTATAAACATTCCTATCTTTCACATCCATCTTAAAATCGAAAATCAAATAAAAAATTCAAACAAACAAATACAAATTAAATATTATTATTATTTGTAAATTACCTTTAAGCAATCCATTACTGATTGATAATTCAATGAGTCTTTTTTTCCTTTTACTTATTTTGCTCTCTTTTAGTTTAAAATTTAAAAACGAACGAAATGTTAAACATGAAGTGACACATGAAAATGACATGAAAATGACATGAAAATTTACGAATTAACTTTACGGTTTAATAAAAAGCAAAGCAAAGCAATTTATTTTCAATTTTAGCGCTGAAATTAATCATTCAATCTTTTTGCTTGCATCATCACAATTCCCCTTTTTTCATTTTTCTTTTGTTGTTTTTATTTTAATTTAAATTGATAAAAGGAGAAGAAAGAAAAAAGCAGAAAACCTTTCAATATTAATCCAATATATTACAAAAAAAAAGTAAATAAATAAGTAAGGAATAAGAGATAGAGAGAGAGAGAGACACACACACAAAGAGATAGAGAGAGGAATTTTTTAATATCAAAAGTATTGAGAAAAAATAGCAATAATGTGAAATGGTTTAATTTCATTATTGTTAATTCAACTAATTTATTTATTGAAAATTTTTATTTTATTACATTTTTGACATTATTTTTTTTTTTGAAAATACAAAGAATTCCACTAAAAAGAATTACAAAACAATAAAAAATTATTCATTTTTCCCTAATATATTATGAAATAATAATACTTTCATTCTCCTTTTTTTACCTAATAACTTTTCTACGAAAAGCATCCTATAACACACTCTCTCTCTCTCTCTCTTTCTTTCTTTCTCTCTCGTTAAATATAACATTTCCAATATGACAACAAATCTTGTATCATCATTCTTTATCAATCTTTAGAAAATTATCCTATGGTTTTTGCTTCCTTGTTCTTTCACTTTTTTTTTTGAAAGCAACAAATCAGTTAAATCTTGCCCTAATTTAATTTTAATTAGTATATTTTAAAAATATTGAAAATAAATGATAGATTAAGATATTATGAGGTATACATAGGGAATGAGAAAAAAATTATTAGAATTAAATATGAAATGAATTATCTCATTTCTTAAAAAATTAATTTTTTTAAAATTCCCAATTTCACATTTTAGTTTTATTTTAAAATTCAATTACTCAAACTATTTACAACCATAATGATATTGTAATTCCAACTCTTTTCCATTTTAAAAAAAAATTAGAAATGCCAAAAGAAAACGAAACTAAAATGTGAAATTGGGAATTTTTATTGTTTAATATTGAATAGATACATCTGAAAATCACGTGCTTTTCAGAAATTCAAAAATTTTACCATTTAATAATTTGAAGTTATCATTTGCTTGTTATTTTGATCAAATAATTTTGACATTTTTAATCTTACAGTTTCGCTAATTTCAGGTATGTTAGGATTGTAAAGTAACCGGTGCGCAATAGAGTTGGCAATGGCATATGCAAGGAGTTGAACTGTAAAAAAAAAAAAAGAAAAAATCACAAAAAATTGAAATCACACAAACTTATAAACGAAGACATCTGGTTGCAATAGAAAATTTGGTGATAAAAAATCTGATCATAAATAAACTATCCGTATGATTGCGGGATATTTATTTTCCCTCTCAACTAGTAGTGGCATCTGATAGATGAAAGATAAAGCTTTAATTTATCAGTTTACTGATAAATTGATAATTGAAATTTGCAAAAATTGATTAATTTTTGCAAATTTCAATCATCAATTTCTTCACTCATTCTAGCGCTTAATATCATTTCACTACGCTAAGTTGCGAATTGAAGTTGGAAATCAGTTGAAGTTAGATTGTCCAAATTGCACTATTTGAGCACTAATTGAAGTTGGAAATCAGAAATGGAAATTGTCCAAATTGCACTTCTAATTAATATCAAAAATTAGCTTCAGCAGGTTAGCTATTGAAATTTTCTCATTTTTATCATTTTTCAAATATATTATTTCACTTTTTTATCAATTAAATAATAAAAAGTTTAGCAAAAAAAAAAAAGAATTTTAATATATTTTTTTTGCAAATCTTTAGCAATGAATGATAAACGATTTTTTTTTTGAGAGCCAATAACTAATTTTAATAAATTTATCAATTAAAAAAAATTCATTTCCTTTATAGAGCACAAAATTCAGCAGCAATTCCCATCTATTACGCTCGTCGAAGCGAATATTTAAAAAAGTGATAATTTTTGCGTAATAAAAAAGTAATAATTTTAAAATTCAAAATTTGAAATTTTAAACTTTAGCGCAAGAAATAAGCGGCTAAGCGCTTACAATCACTCTGAAATATACAAATAAAAGAACAAAAAAAACTACCCTAACTTTCACCACTTAAAACTTTTCCGCTAATGCTAATAGTTTTGCCGACAAATGATTAATTACCTGTCCATTGACAATATTTGGTCCAGCATTGTTGCTCGCTTTCGTTGCTGCTTGTTCCATCTTCACCTTCACCGCTCTGTTGCGTTTCAGCTATTTCTGAAATTGAAATAATTTAAAGTTTAAAATTGCAGACAAAATTCACTTTATGTCATTGACAATTAACGGTTTACCATCAAAAATTAAAAGCATAAAAACTTCAAGTCTCGCAAAAACAAAAAAAAAGTACACTTCAAATTTTATTTAAAATATTACGTGCAAATTTTAAAATTGCTCTGACAACCTATCACTGACATTTATTATCTCATCGATCTTTTGTCATTTAATTAAAAATTATCCTTAATTTAATTTCAAAAACAAGAACAAGAACAAGAACGAGAAGCAAAAAAAAAACGAACTTTTTTTTTGTTTGAAATTTACGATTTATAACGTTTACCACTTAATTAATAGCAATTTAATTTAATTAATACAATTAAAAAATAGCTTTAAAAATATTGTATTTTTTCATAAATTAAAATGCTATCCTTTTTTTTTTCATAGAATATTTTTCAATTATAAACATTCATTAGCTAATATTTCATACTACAACTTGAAGGGAATAAAAATTTTTCACTTAAACTTTACTTGAAGTTTAGTTGAAGGGAATAAAAATTTACCAAAAAAAAATACAAAAGTATACAAAAAATTTAACAAACATAAATGAACGAAAGATGGTGTAATCAAATGATTTCAAATGATTTCAAATGTGTAATCAAATAATTTCAAAATATTTTACATACTTTGATATTTCCAGAAACTATTGTAATAAGCAAATTATCGAATGTCATATTCGTTTCTTTTCTTTGTTTTTTTTCCTTTACAGAAGTCTTTTGTTTCAACAATGCTAATCATAAATTTCCATCATCCAAAAACATTTCCACATTTTCAAATATTTTAACTTTGAAAAAAAAAAAATAAAACTGAATGAATGAAAGGAGAACGATATGAGATAATTGGTAAAGTTCAAAAAATTCTCTTTTTTTCAAATTAAATTATTGGATAATAATAGAGACAACAAACAATACCTAAATGTTAATTAGTTAATCAAATTAACTAATCATAGTTCATTAATAATTATTCCATTCTTCCTTGGCAAAATAATAATTTAAATTAATCTGAAAATATTTTCCAAAAAATATTGAGCTAAATAGTTGCGAAATATTTCGAATAATTTATTTAGTCATTGAGGACTTGTATGATCATATGATCACTATTATTATTATTATTATTATTTATTATTTCTTCTCCTTATTATTATTACTGTTATTATTGTTATTATCGCTATTATTATCACTATAATAAGTGTTTGGCAAATATTATTGAATAAATTTATTGATTTGTAAACTAGTAGGTTCACTCAAATTCTTTTTTTTCAGCGTAACATTTCAGTAAATTTCATTTATCGTATGCATTCAATTTGTTCATAATTAACTTTCATCAATCAATATTAACTAAATATTTAAATATACGAACTAAAATTGAATTAAATTAACTTCTACAAGTATTTAATTACTTATATTGTTAATAACTTTCACATATATAAACATATATTTGCTTTTTTTTTCTTTACATTTTAATAATTAAACAATTAACTTACATACAATACACACACATATTACTAAGAATGTTTAAATAAAATTATTAAAATGAAAATGGAATTTCATGCGTAAAATGATAGTAAATGAAAATTTGAAATAATGTCGTCTGGGATTATTAGGCAGAAATGAAATTAAATACACTTAAATATCGAATAATAACAATAAAATCCATCCATGTGGGATTACATTCATTTAACCCTTTGGGATTAAAAATCAACATTTTATATTCTTTTAATTAGCAAACAACATGTATGATTAGCTATGTGTTATGTTTACAACTTTGTGCAATTAATTAATCTCATACTCTCAGTGTAAGTAGATTATTAGTGTAAGTTAGATTATTATCAGTGTTAGAGTTTAGATGTGTAAGTGCAAGTTAGATTATTATCGATCATTCATATCAATGAACAAACTAAACAACTAATTTAGGATCAGAAAATTAGTATCTGAAAAAAAAAATAAAAATTTTTTTTCTTTTTTAAATTGTCATTGACCATTTTAATTGTTGAGTGTTGTCATGTAATGATTAATAAAGCAATCAAATTTGCTCACACATATAATAATGCTCATCAAACATTGTTTAATTAGCAATAATAATGTTCATCAAACATTGCTTAATTAGCATTTTCATAGAGTAAGTATATCTATCGTCATTGTTCATACTGTTAATTATAAGGTTAATTGCACTTGCTATATTATTTCAGGTCATTGAGCAGGATTCAAAGGTTTTTTATTGTCTATAATTATCAATTCTGAATATATCATTTGTAAACTTATCGTCAGCACCATCATTATCAATCCATCATCACATTCATTAAATACAATTTCATTAATTTAAGCTTCTAAATTTCTAGTATCTTTTTCATCTCATGCACCATTCAGCATAAATAAGTTTATAAAACTTTTACACAATAATATTTTAAGTAATTTTTTGAAATTTAAAAAAACAAAAAAACAAAAAAAAACCAATTTGTCAAGGCAAAAATAAAAACGTTAGATTAATTTTCTAAAATTGTAATTTATTTTATTTTTCTTCCATTAATAAACAACATGTACAAACAACAGTAGGAATAAATTTCATACATTTTCTAAACAAAAATAAAACATAAATTTTTGTAATTTTAAAAATGCTAATTAAATTTAAAAAAAAAACAAACTTTTGAAAAAATATTGTTGTAAACAATTTAATAATTAAAATAATAATTAAAATATGATAGAGGAGGATTTTTACTGTAACAGTAATTAACTGCCTACAATACAATATTTCATATAATGAAATATCCTAAAATATAATTTGCAAGAGGAAATTGATGATGCGAGCTGACAGTGAGGAAGCTGTTGGTTTAATCCATTCATGCAAATTCATAAAACTTTTAAGTTCACGAAATTTGCCATTAATGCAAATACTGACATTTAAATTGCAAATTTTTTATCACTGACCGTTGAAGCTAATCTTCAATCTTTCACTAACAATTATTATAGTAAAATTCATTCAAAATTAGAAAATTATTTATTCAATGATTGGATTATATTTGTTTGACTTTAATATAATGTAATAATAATAATTTTCAATTAAAATTTTTTTTTATTGTTATAAAAAATGGATAATATTATTAGAAAAAAGAAAAGTTAACAAATTTTGCTAGCATTTCATCTTCATTAGAAAGAAAAAGTGAAAAAAGAAAGATAAAATTTTAACTGAATTAGTTTTAATTGAAGAGATGAAAGAATAAAAAGTGTTTAACTTTCGTTCTTTTTTTTAATAGGATTATTCAGTGTACATTTTTCCACTTGTAATTCGAAATTTTGCTTTTAGAAGATGTTAGCGAGAAAAAAAAGAAGGAACAGAGAGAGAGAGAGGGAGTGAAGGGAAAAGAAAAATTATTTGAAATAAAATTTTGTAATTTTTAATTTTACCAACCGTATTTTATGAAAATAATACTTTGAAAAACAATTGTATTGATTAATTTACTTCGTCCTATTAATTTTAAAATTTCTTTTTTTCAAAAAAAAGGTCAATTAATTAGCAGTACTGCCGGATAGTTTTTTTTCCTATTTCTTTTCTTTTTTCTTGTTTCAAGTTTTCTAATTTAAAACATTATTTTTATGTTCCAGTATATTGAGTAGAATTTTTACTCAACTATTATTTTCCTTAAAAGTTTCTTTTTCAAAAAAAAAATTGTAAATTAAAAAAAAAGAAAATTCTACTAAAGTCATATTACTCATACAAATAGCTACAGTGGAAATTATGAAATTAAAATTTGTATATATGCTAAGAGTAAAAGTAATTAGTGAATAAAGGCTACTTCAATTATACTAAATCTAAACTGAAATGGCAAATTCTGAAGATAACTATCAGAAAACAATCAATTAGTTAGAAAGAACTTATTATTAAAATAATTTAGCAAAAATTCGTTACAATTGAAAATGATGATCACACGTAGATGAATTTAAACAAAATTAATGTGTGAAACTGAAACGTGAAGTGATACGACAATGATTGTGATTAAATGGTGTGTGAATTTGTGAATAATTGAATTGATTAAGAAAAAAAGGAGAGGAAGAAGGAGGAGAAAGAGGAGGAATAAGAAAAAAAAATACAAAAAGATACTTCAAAACATTTAATATATCGTTTGCCTTTCTTTTTTTTTTTTAAATTTTTATACGAAATGAAAATTTTATAAATTATGATCAAATAGGATGGTAAAATCGATTAAAATTGATTTATATGAAAATGAATTAATCAATAGATATTTGATAATCGAAATTGAGGAGAGCAGGAAATCATATCTGTCTATCCCTTTTGCACCATTTTACACACACAAGAGACATTTTAAAGACATTTTAATGAAAGAATATTACAGAAGCATCATTTGTCGTACTACACCACACACACACACACACACACACACACACATACACGTACGCACAGACACACATACACACGTACGCACAGACACACATACACACATAGACAGAACACATACACATTACAATTGGTAGCAAAATAACATTGGCAAATGATGTCAAAAAATTATTATACTTTTATCACTTTGATCATGTTGTTTCGATCACAATCACATTTGCTGGTTTGATTTATCGCTATAATATATTTCTGAAATTGTCGTGAAATGTTCTTCCTTCCCTGTACTATCCTTAATTTCTTGTTTTCAAAAACGATCTCCGTTGTATTTTCCAATGTTCATGAAACCGTCCAGTTGAAGGCAGTTGTCACACATCGTCCTTTCAATCCTCTCCTTCAATTCTGTATCAGAAGAAGCAGTTAGAAAATTACTTTGTACATTTTTATGATTAATTAGAGCACTTTAATTAGAAAATATGAAATTGAAATTATATTTTAAAATTGTTATTTTATTTCTGCAACAATTGTTTTTGCTCAATTTTTGCATTCGATGAAAGTTAGCTTTTATAATTATAAAAAAGCAATAAGCTTCTACTGTATATTGCTGAATTTTATTATAAATTTTTATTTTGAAATTATTTTTTTGAATTTTATTTTATTAAGTTACTTAGTGTAAAGTTTTTTTTTTGATAATTATTATAATTTTCTCTTTTTTTTCAAATAAAATTTAAAAGTAAAAATTTTTAAAAAACATAGTTACTTTTCATAGTTTAACAAAAAATACTTCAAATTTTCATTCATCGCTATTCTATTCAAATCTATCTGTTACAAAAATTTTTTATTTTACATCCATTAATTGTTATTTTTATTAAAAGGGAAAAAAGATAGAGAGAGAGAGAGAGGGTGCAAAATACGATTTTGTAGTATTAATGAATTTTATACTTTATAATTGATCGTTCTTAAATGTTCCTTTATTTGTTATGACAAATGTGAATGAACTTGCAGTCTTAACTATCTCCAATGACCTAATTTGAATTTGACATTTCAGCATAAGTTATTTCTCTCTTTCATATTCGCTTTCCTTAATTCATTCTTTTCCAAACTGTTCACACTATTACTACAATTATCAATTCTAATTTATTTTAAATGCCAAAAATGTAAAAAAAAAGGAAGAGGAAGAGAGAGAGAGAGAGAGAAAGAAACTAAAGATAATTGCAACAATCAAAAATTAAAATTGATTTAAATATATTTAATATGAAAAACTACCACAATGTTTTCGTAATACAAAATCACATGCTGTATAGAAATAATGTTAGAAGAGTAAAATGAAGGAACAATAATAGCAACAACAATAGCAACAAAACGAATAACAGGTCAAAGAGAAATGATATGTGTTGATAATGACCTGGAAATATTTGCCATTTCATTACTAACTAAAATAAATCCCCTGAAATAAATAATTATTAACTAATTAATTGTCAATTTACTGATTGACAAGTTTCAACGATCATATAAATGGTGTAAAAGTAAGGATTACAAAAAAAAACATTTTTTTTTAGGTTGCGAATAAAATTAAAAAGCTCTAATCACTGAAATATTACCATAACTTATAAGTTAAAAGATTATTGCAAGAAGATCAACAAGATTTGGCACAAAGAAAAATAACACGAAATTGTGAAATGAAAAAAGAATTAAAATATGTGGCAAAAAAAAACACACCATTAGATATCTTAACGATAGTGGAAAAAGTTTTAATTTAATAGAAAAATTTGTGAAGCAATTTCACACAGATGAAACATTTCAAATATCGAATAAAGAAACTAATCAGCTAAAAATAAGCAATGGTAAAAAAAATCAAGAATGAGAGATAAAAAACGTAAAATTCAACAACAACAACAACAACAACAACAACAACAATAACAACAATAACGACAATAACGACAACAACAACAACAACAACAACAATAACGACAGTAGCAACAACAACAACAACAACAACAACAACAGCAACAACAATAACGACAATAGCGACAACAACAACAACAACAACAATAACGACAATAGCAACAACAACAACAACAACAACAACAACAACAACAACAACAACAACAACAAGAGCAGATAAGTCATTGCACAAAATTAAAACAAAATAGAAAAATCAAATTTTTCACTTTTCCACTGATTGATTAATTCATAGTTTATCATTTCCATTATCAATTTCAGTAACGTTAATCGTTCAGATATCCCACGTAGTTTACACAATTCACACTAAGCCTCCGGAGCTATCTACCGATATTACTAATTGCTATTAGTAAAGAACGCTTTAGGTTAGTGTTCTATATTATATCTGATAAATCCCTCTTTTCACAATTTTTCATATCAAACTTTAATTTTTATCCATCCCTCTAGCTAATACGAAATCCCAGTTGCGCCCATTTTCAAGTCATAAATTATCACATGAACATTTCAGTTTATAGCTACTGATCATTTTTTTTTCCCTTTTTCTCTTTTTTTTCTTTCTCTCTCTCTCTCTCTTCCTCTTTAATTTTAAATCAATTTTTTTTCCATTATTTTATTTCTAATTTTAGAAATTCCTTCACCTCCACCTAATAGCAGTTTCATTTTTTGTTTATAAAAAAATTTTTCTAAAACATATTTCTAAATTGCATTTTATCGATGTGCGAAAATTTATGGGGAATGGAAATTTAAAATTTTAATTTTATGGATATTTCGTCTGTAATGACTTCGTCCGTGTAATGATGAGCCATACGTCGATGATGATGATGATGATGATAGCAATGATGGAATCATTACTCGTTTACTTATTTAATTAAAAATTAATATTTATTTCTTCCTAGAAGAATGCTTTTTACACTTTGCAAAACATTTATGCCAATGTCATTTAGTTGATCTGAAGTTGCTGAAAAAGAAAAAGTTACAACTAAATTTTGTTGAGCATAAATTATTTCAACAATCTACTGAACTTAAATTTAATTTGCAAAATAATATTTTCAAATTACATCGCTAACAATTTACTTTACAATCATTTGCTAATGTAACTGCTACAGTTCCAATTGGAAGATTTGAAAATTTTTTTGGAAGTTAAATATTTGCATTCTAATTTTTATTTTATGTGATAGACCTTTAAACTAAATAATTTTGCTCATTAAATTTTTGAATTTAATTAAATTTTAGCAGTGTTGTTTTATTTTTGTTTCATATTCGTATATCGAATTCAATCTATTTATAAATGATTTAAATATGCAAATTGGGAATTTTCAAAAAAAAAATTTATTTTATCCAAAAAAATCTAAATTTTCTTCTTGTTTTTGTATTTCATCTAAAAGATCTATATTATCAATGGAAAAATAAATTTCGAATTAAAAAAAATTTTGAATTGAAAAGAAAAAAATGGAAAAGAAACCGCTTTTTTTGCGTCCTTTTTTTTCGTTCTTAATTTTAAAAAAAAAGAAGCTTTAAATGAATTTTATTGAAGGAAATGAAATGAAATAATAAAAATAATGCATTACTCATTTAAGTCGAAGAACTGTTTGAAGCGGAACATCGAACAAAACAGTCGTTTTTCACTTTTTCCGTTCTATCCATTACAATATATAAATTATTGTAATCGTAGTTTTTTAAATGTTATAATTTATATTGACACGTATAACGTCATACAACGTTCAAGGACATGAATTTTGAAAAAATTTTTATAACACTTAAATGGTAAACAAAATAACAACAATACCGAAATACATGTAAATAAACTATCATGAATTAGTGTGTAAATCTTTGCAGATTTACACTTATTTAGTAGAAATCTATTGGTAGAAATTAATTTAATCCTTTTGAAGTGAAGTGGAAAATTTTAATCCAAAATGTTTAACAAACTATTTGCCAGGTTGCTGTAGCAGTACCATTGCTGTAAAGACGCAATACGTGTAAAAATTGCTGAGAGTGCTTTTTGACTTTATAGGGAGCTATTTATTGTATTTGCAAAATAATTGACAAAAATGTGGAAAACAAATGATAAAGTCTAAAATAATCAAATTTCAGAAAAACAATCCTAAAATTTCGAAAATACCGACAAAACAATTTCTTCATGGCACTTTTTCCGCTCTTATTTTTTTCAACAAAATATGAGTGTAACAACAAAGTTTCTGTTTTTTTTTTTGCTACAACAAATAATTAGTAGCATCATTGATGCGACAATTCATTCGGACAATTGCACAAATTATAATTTAAAATTTGGAAAATGAAACTTCTCAAAATTTTAAGAGAAATGGTTGTGCATGCAAAGTTTTAAAATTTATTTTAAAGCATTAGCCATTGCATCATTTTATTGCTAATTTTTACAATTGAATTCAATAAAAGTTTAAAATTTTTTTTTTATAAATTGAAGAGACAATTATAAAGTTTATTTTTGAATGAGTTAAGTTCCATCATTTTTCCATTCTGTTTCTCCGGAATTGAACATCATTTTTTAACTCTTTCAACTTTCTTTTTCCTCTTAGGATGCAAAATTTCACGGAAGAAAAAAACCCTGTTTTTTTTCCTTAAACGGTATCAGAAATTAATGCTAAAATTTTATTCCTACGCAATGGATGAGAAGTGACACTTCCGGATTCATTTCCTGAATCCACATTTGACGCAATACACTGGACCACTCGTCTGTTCCATCTGACAGTCTCATCAAGCGATCTTCTCTCCGCCCGTACCGGTCTACCACCAAAATCCAGTTGTAGTGGATTCGTATTTAATGACTGCACCGTACAACTAACATTATCGGTAGGCCTCCTATCCATCATTGGCGGAAAACTTAATTGTCTTGTTCTATTGTAGTTTGGATCCTGAAAACGAATACAAATTTCAAAATATCCATTGCCATTAATTGAATTAAATTATTTATTATTTAATTTTATAAAAAATTAAATTAAGTCAATTACTTTCAAACTATTTACACATTTTTCGTTTTCCACAATTCTCCATATATCATCAGTACAACAAAGGAATAAAAAATCTATCTTAATTTAACAGGGATTAAATTTAAAATTGTAGTGTAAAATGCATAATGAAATTTAATTAGTTTGGATCATTTCATTTTACAACTTTACAATTTATGTTTCTAATTTATTTCAACAAAAAAAATTTTAACTAAAATAGTAAGAAAAAATTTTTGCAAAATTTTCTTACTTTTATATCGTTCAAACTTATCATTACCTTGTCATTACCATAAACTTATCATTACCATAGACTTATCATTACCATGAAGAATATATTTTTTTCATTTACCTAATTTCAAATTATTAATTTTTCAAAATTTACTTCATCTCTTTCGTTTATTGGTCGCTTTAGAGTAAGTGCTGTTTGATCAATGCTTCCTGCATATTCCTTGTTATTTTCTTCTTCTCTTCCCGACGGTATTACGAAACGTTGAAATTGTTGTGACAGCAAATTACTCTCTTTGGGAATATCTGTGAACAGCAAATCTTTGGGGAAAATATTGCTCCCTTTGGGAATATTTGTTGCAGCTACGATGAGTATTTTTACGCGTAAAGACAAATTGCGTGATCACTTAAGATGACTTAGTGAAAAGAATAATGAAGTGATAATATCCAAGGGAAGTGACAAATATCATTTATTTTATGTAAGGCTAGAAATTAAACGTAAAATTCAGAATGTAAACAAACGTACCATCGACAGAAAGTTTTTTACGTTGTCGAATTATCATAACATCATTGTATTGATCACGTGAATAGCCAAGTGCTGCATATTGCTCACGTAGTGCTCGATTAGCACGTGTTTGAAGTTTCCACTTCGTTATTGCTTTTGTAACAGTTGCAAAAGTTCTACAACAAAAACATCCAAATCAGCAAAATTGAATGATTTAACAATTTCTATTTCAAAAAAATATATTTGCAAGGTGATATGATAATGATAGAATAATGATTTATAATGATTAAATGATTAAAGATTAAAGATAATGATTCATAACATTTTTAACAAACTTTGATGATAATGGTTTTTCAACGTGATATCGTGCAATGTTGGTACCAGCTAAGCCATGCTCTACAACATCAGCACCAATTTGCTCCTCATAATCTGTTACCCGTATTCCGAGAGGACTTTTACCCAAAATCTGTAAAGGAATATCAATAGAATATCAATATCAATATCAATTAATTACTGTTAAGGAGGAATTACTGCTATTAATTAATTTACAATTATTTATTTCATCTTTCAAACCGTTTGAAGGATACACTCATTGGAGAGTATTACATTATAAATAACAGTAATTAATACTAAATTAATACTAAATAACAGTAATTAATACTAAATTAATACTAAATAACAGTAATTAATACTAAATTAATACTAAATAACAGTAATTAATACTAAATTAATACTAAATAACAGTAATTAATACTAAATTAATACTAAATAACAATGATTAATACTTTTATTTTATCAATTACGATTAATTGATAAATCAATTAATGAAATAAGAAAGATAACACAACGAAAATAGAAGTATTAATTACTGTAATAAACTGCAATTAATAAACTGTAATTAATAATTACTGTAATTAATAAAAGTATTAATTAAAATTTAGGCACAACGAAAATAAAAGTAAAAGGTAAAGCAAATTTACAATAAGCGCAATAAGTCCAACAATTGCACTGTAAATTAAAACAGTTACTGTACAAAGCATTTGTATTGCAAGCAATTTGAAACTTCCCGAATATATTAGACCATAATGTCCACTTGTTACTGCCTAAATTTTTAAAAAGTAATTTTTTTAAATTTTTAAAAAAATTCTAAATTTTTAAATTTTTTTAATTTTTAATTTAATTTTAATTTTAATTTTTAATTTTAATTTTTTTCCTAAATTTTTTTAATTTTGATAATAATTTCTTTTTCAAATAACTTATTAAAAATTATTACTGAATGAATGAAGTATTTTCTTCTTTTTTTGTACTGTTGAATTATTGATTAATTTTTTTTGGAAATTTAAATTAAAACTACACATACCAGCACTTGATCATCTTCCGCAAAAATACCAACTGCGCACATACCCCATATGGATGATGTTAGATGAATTGGTATTATTCCAACCGGATCATCAATTTTCAAAAATTCCAATGCCGGTATCACTGAGATGGAAATTGTTGAACTAATTGCGCCAATCAATAATGCATGCCAGGGTCGTGCAACAGCACAAATTGCTGTATTAAAATTAATTTTTTCAAAAATTTGATCTTCCATTATGAAATTTGATCAGTATGAATGTAATTTGATAGCTATTTTAATAAATTTATAAAACTTTTTTCCCAATTACTAATTAATTAGCTCATTAATAAAACAAGAACAAGAATATCTTCTATGTAATACTACGGCCTTTGTAAGACGAACTGTAAACGATAAATTAATTTAGCTATGTCCTTAAATTAAAATTAATAAATTCGTCTTCTTCGAAAAAATTTTCTGACAAATTATGCTTCTTTTTTTCTCTTTGAACAATAAGGAAAAAAATTTTAATTACATTTAATAAAATTAAGTTAGAACTCTTTTAATGAATTATGATTTCCTCTTTTAGAATATCCGTCATAAGCTGCAATTTTTCCTCCAACAGAATACTACTAAACCCAAATGCCCACCTTGCACCAATGAATTAAGAAAAAAAGTTTCAAGATATTTCTGCAAAAACAAATTTTATAAAAGAAATAGCTTTATGTTAAATTCAGCAACAACTTACCTGTAATAGAAACCACTGAGGAGAGTAATCCAAAGATCAGGTAATTAACTTGTAATTTTCTTGTTTTAGCAAAACTGAATGTAATTGATGTAACGCCACCGCCAATTGAACTCATAATTGTTGCTGCTGATGCTCTGAAATGTTTCTTTTTTTTCTTCGTTACCAAATTCACTTAAATTTCTTCAAATTTAACTTTTTTTCATTTTTCCTACATTTGGAAAAACATTCGGGTATTTGATATTTTGCCAAAATTAAATATCAAAGACTAAAAACCTGAAATATATTTAATTAAACTGCTACTTTAAGTATTATTCCTAATTAATAATTAATGAAGTTATTAAAACATAAATGTAATAAAAAAACATAATTAATAATTAGCGAATTAATTTAAACATAATTAATAATTAATGAAGTTATTATTTTAGCTATTAAGAGAAAATATACAAAAAAGTTTTTCAAATGATTGCATAATTATGTAATTGTTGAAAAAAGTAAGAGTATAACACAGAAGAAACATTTCACTGTTTCAGTTTGAAAACTGAAATTATCTCATTGTATAATTTAATAGCATTAATCTTATTGGTTATTTCAAGTATCACACTACGTGTACTTATTTTTAGTTTCAATGAAAGGGTAAAACATGTCTACGTGTACTTCACGTAGTGTGATACTTGAAATAACCAATAGATTTACCTGGCCGCAAGTCGCCAACGACCATTTGTAACACCCCAGGCTGAGCCTGAATTAATGCCAAACCAACCCCACCAAAGCATAAATGTTCCAAGAAGTGCATTTGTTGGTGAACTCATTTGATGCACCGAATTTTCATTGAATCGATTTCGACGTGGCTTTAAATAGATGGTAGCCACTAAACCAATAATACCACCAACCATATGAATCTAAAAATTTAGTCAAAAATTTCCACAATCTTTTCAATTTTACAAATAGTCGTAAAAATTGTGCTAATTAATTGACTTAAAATTGAATGTGAATATTTTTAGCAGTTTTGCATTTTCAATTATACTTTTCATTCATACTTTACTGCTGTTTTTTTTTATGTTACAAGCAATTTGATATATGCAAAATTTACTAAAATATTTACGTTAAAAAAAAATATTACTGAAATATTTACGTTAACGTTTTTAAATATTACTAAAATATTTACGTTAATGTTTTTAAATATTACTAAAATATTTACATTAAAAGCAATATATTCTATGCGCATACATGATAACTGCTACGTGACCTACGTGAGTCTAAATCCATTTTTCATCTTTGTTTCTCTTTTATTTAATATTAGTATAATGAATTTACACATGAACAGCCAGCAAAATCAACGACGCCTAATTTAAAGAACACTCCTTGACTGTCCCACACCCAATGTGAAGGTAGCGCCTGTATTAGAATTACAATACATCCAAGTAAAATATACGATCTGAGTTTAGCACGCTCAGCTACAGCACCTGAAAAATTGGTAATTTGAAAAATATCATATAAATAGCAAATACCTATTGAAAGATTAAAATTTCATGAAAGTGAGGAATTTTTTTCTTTTGAACTAAATTTTACGAATAAAAAAAAAAGGAAAAAAGACGATAGTTTTAAGATATAATAGAGAAATTTCCAAACTTTTATTACTTTTATATAAAATTTTTTTTTAAAAAAAATCATATTTAAATCTAATGATAATGATAACTTTAACATTTATGAATTTATGATTTTTTTTAAGTAAAATTTAATAAATTATACCAGAAACAATTGTTGATGAGGTTGTTGCAAAACTAAGTTGAAATAAAAAGTTTGCATAGGCCCAGCCTTCATCACGTGGAGAATCAAGATCCCTGAAATTGGTAAGTTTAGAGTAAAAATTTAACTTAATAACTAAATGTGAAAGACGAGCGGGAGAGATTTAAGTGATAGTTGAAATGAGATGCAAATTAAAATCTAAGCCTATCAATTGTTGAAGTGTTATAATTAATTAATTTGTGCAAAATGTATAATAATTTTAATACCATAAAATATCTAATAATTAATTAATCAATGCTAATTTTTCAAAAAAGTTTTAAAAAAGTTTGCATATCCTAAAATACAAAGAGAGTTTTCTTGACAGTTAATTTTATTTCTCTTTTTGTTTTTTTTAATTAAATTATTGTCCAATTATCGTGCAATTTAAAGTTAGGCTATTTAAATAAGTTTGACGAGACATTATGGTGGTAGGATGAAAAGGTAAGATTTCAAAAAAATTGAAATTGAATATTTTACATTACATGGTTTATGTTCATTAATGATATTAAGGATCGTTTTGATTCGATTTTCATCTTAGACTACTAAATGCTAGAACAATTCTATTTCTTTGTTTTATTTGAAAATTAAAAAAAAAAGACAACAACAACAGCGATGATTAAAATTGAATATTTTAATTAATTTTCAAAGTAAGAAAAGTTGAAAAAAAAAATTTTTTTTCAAATTTTTACAGTTAGATAATTTATTGTTTAAGGTATGGAAAGAATTTTTCTATTTTTGTTTTCTAGAATTTAAATCTAAGTTTAAAAGTATGCGTACCTTTGAGGATTGTAAAAAAATTTGCCCCATCCAGTGATAGAGTTACTGTAGGCTCCATTGCCAAAACTAAGGCCATAACCAAATGCCCAATAAGCTAGGCCACCAAAAACAACATCGACAACATTCTTCACCATAATATTCACTTCATCTTTTGCTGCTACACTGCCACTTTCTAATAGGCCAAAACCTGTAAGAAAAAAATTTTTTAAATTTTTTAAATTTTTTTTTTATTCAAAAAACTCGACAAAAACATCTCTATCACTTCCATTTAGTTCTTTGTTTTCTTTTCAAAAAAAAGAAAAAATCAATTTCAAAAATTTTATTACTTAACTGAAAATTTGAAAAAGCATACTGTTAAACTTACTAACTCAAATTGTTTGCTTACCTAATATTTTACACAGTGTGCAATAAGCTAAAAATATTTTGATAATAAATTTACAGATACAAATAAATTTAAGAAAAAAAACATATTAATAACTTTTGATTATATTATAATTTTTTTTTTTTACTAAATTTATATAACTTTTTTTTTGCTAAATTTATATAAATTGGTACCGGAATACATAGTGAATGGAAAAAGTTACCGGAATCATAGTAAATGGAAAAAGTTACCGGAATACATAGTGAATGGAAAAAGTTACCGGAATCATAGTGAATGGAAAAGTTACCGGAATGCATAGTGAAAATAATGAAACTGCTTGTGGTAATCCATACAGCATCGTCCTGATACAGTTTCTCAACTTCCACGCTGTACGGTAGTTTAGCATTGATCGAATAATGCTTCGTTTCTCAAAATAATATGTATATTTTAAAAATTTTAATATGTATATATATTTTAAAAAAAAATTTCACTATTAAAAAAAAATTTTTGTTTTATTTTAATTATTTACAAACTTCCAAAAAAATAAACCAAAAAGATGAAGAGAAGAGAGGGAAAAAAATTATTAGAAATTAAATTAATTAATGAATATAATTTTAACTAATAATTGATGCATTTTTTTTCCTTTAATAAATCTCCATCAGTTTATCAAATGCATTTAAAATATATTATTGTGCATTATTAGAATTAGTATTAAATTGTATATTAAATTAAATTTAATTTA
This sequence comes from Litomosoides brasiliensis, assembly GCA_013365375.1. NCBI lineage: Eukaryota > Metazoa > Nematoda > Chromadorea > Rhabditida > Onchocercidae > Litomosoides > Litomosoides brasiliensis. The sequence goes on along the minus strand of JABVXW010000286.1, from coordinate 27,524 downwards.
ATAATCATGCATGAATGATTAACTGTATCAAACTCTAAGTTGCTGCTACCACATTTCCTCTTTTTTTTGGCAAAAAAAATTTTTTTTAAATATTTTTTTGCTAGATTGAAAAAAATTAAATTTAAAATCACTCACATTTAGTATAATTTTTAAAAAAAAATCCGCATAAATTGAAAGATTGCAATTTAAATTGTTCAATTTATGTCAAACAGTTTATTTTCAAATTTTTTACCTAAAAAAAAAGACAAAAAAATCGGAAGATTTCCTTTGTTCAATATTTCTAACCATCAATTCACTACATGCAGCATGAAATTTCCCACAAAGACATCAACCATTTTGAAAAGTGAAATTTCAACAGCACAAACTATTCGATTACCGGCTAATTATTATCATTAATTAATTATTCGAAAAATATTTGCAGTAAATTACTTTAATCATAGCAACTAATATTTTTAAATTTAATAAATTATTCAATAAAACTACAATTGTTTTATCAAAATAATCAATAAAAATTAAAACAATTGCATTTTTTAATTGAACTAACTAACTCTATGCTTTAGGAGCAAAGATTATCAGTAATTATCATTAATTATCTTTCCACCGCTATCTTCAGATATTTTAATTCGCTCCCAAAGGATAAATTATAAATGATTTGTTGAATTGATATGATATCACAAACTCTACCACTCTGACCTTTTAACTTTTTAAATTTCTTTTTTTCTTTTTTTTTCAGAGAATCATCAAAATGTAAGGAATAGCATGAAATTATCGCTTAGCCATTTCGGTGGATTTTTTCTTTCGCAAAATAAAATCAACAAATCAGTGAAACGACGACAATAATGGATTTTGGGCTTTTTTTAAAGTAAATTTTATTCGTTTTTAATTTTTAAATTAATTAATTTACTTTGAATTTTGGCGAATTACTAATTTGAAATTTTTACATTGTTAACGATACATTAATTTCGGCAAATTAATTATATTCTTTTCATGTAAACAACAGTCATTTGTAATTGAAAAAAAATTCATACCAAAGTGAAATTTTCATTTTTAAAGTTAATTAGAATGGAGTAGTTTTTATGAATTAATTCAATTTATTAAAAGAAATAATTTAATTTTTCATACAAAATATAGCAATTTTTATGAATCAATTTAATTTATAAAATAGAATTTGATCTATTTCAATGATGACCTTCTCTCTCTCTCTCTCTCTCTCTTATTCTCTCTCTAAAGGATAATAATTAGCATAATGCTGGCGAGAAACAATGGAATTTTTAATGAAAATACCTAAAATTCATTAATGAACGACCTATTCGTTGATTTTTTTTTAAAGCAATAAAAAGTACTTTTGTCTTTGTTGTTGTTATTTTGTAATTATAAATTTAATTACTTCAGTGAATAGCAGTTGAAATTAGCAAATTTAGCAAAAATGATAATAGCATGTGAGAAAGATTTATGCTAATTTCAAATATTTTTAAACAAAATTGCAAAAATAAAAACAAAAAATTAAGGGAAAAAGAATTTTAAAAAGGAAAAATAATAAAAAAAAAACGAAATTTCTTTTCTAACATTTGAAATTGTTATATTTTTTGGGAAGAAGTCCGTAAAATTTTTTTGAAAATAAAATATAGTTGATCTAATTTACGTGAACGTATAGTATTTATAAAATTATAATAGTATTTCATTTGATTTAACTCAAGTAAAACACATTGTTAATTTAAAATATTTTGATTTTGAAATTTTAAATGGTTGGATTTTTATAGAATTAAATTTTGCAATTATTAGAAAAATAAATTTTTATAGAATTAAATTCTGCAATTATTAGAAAAATAAATTTTTATAGAATTAAATTTTGCAATTGTTAGAAAAATAAATTTTTATAGAATTAAATTTTGCAATTATTAGAAAAATAAATTTTTATAGAATTAAATTTTGCAATTGTTAGAAAAATAAATTTTTATAGAATTAAATTCTGCAATTATTAGAAAAATAAATTTTTATAGAATTAAATTTTGCAATTATTAGAAAAATAAATTTTTATAGAATTAAATTTTGCAATTATTAGAAAAATAAATTGTAAAACTTACGTATGAGATTGACTCTAGTGCTCGAGCCATTCATCAGAAAAAAATGACGCAGAAATTCTCAGCTAAATGAGTATTTGATAATCAAAATAACCTGAAATAACTTAAATGAATAAAGTTTTACGGAATAATGAAAATATTAAAATAATTTACACTAAGCATTATAAACTTTATCGTTTTCACTTCTGTTTTGCGTGATGTAACAGGAAACTTTTACGTTACGTAAATTGAGAAATTGTTGAATAGAAATTTAATTGTTTAGGCTAAAATTGATCTTTCAAATTTCACAGTGAAAAAAAACTTTGAAATAAAAGTATATTCTTGCTATTTTTACTCTCACCGATACTTTCTGATGAGGTAGAAGCCTTACTATAAAATATGCAATTTTATTTAAATTAAAAAAAAATTTTAAAGAATGCTTTAATCGATATATTACTAAGCGTTTATAGCTAGCTAACAGAAAATGTTTATAATTCTGCTAAAGTAAAAATATAATATATTTTTAAAATTAAAAAATATTATATGGAATAATTATGCACATTTATGAAAATAAAACCTCATTTTTTAAAAAATTAAAAAAAATTCCGAAATAAGAATATTTCTTTTCTTTTAGAGAACACTAATTTCTAAGATTTGAAAGATGAGTTTTACATTTCCGCCAACTTGTTTGTTGTTGTTGTTGTTCTTTTTTTTTTTAATTTAAACTTTTAAGATTAATTACGCTTATAAATAATATTTTTCAAGAAAAAAAAAATTTCCTGCTTTTTTTTAAAAAGAAATGTTCAAACAAAAAAAATGACAAATCGATGAAAATGCTCTAAAGTTTAATTAGCATTAGTTATTAAAAACCTTTTTGACGAAATTGAGTTATTAATGTTAGCTTAGCTTTAACAGTTCTTCGTACAAATTATGTAAGGAAATGAAGTTAAGTTAGAATTGTCAATTATTTTAATAAAACATCAAATTTAGAAATTTACATTTAACAAATTTTATACTGTAATAGTGCAAATTAGATTAGCTTGAACTTCATTAGACATTTGAAATAACTGGGTAGAATTGACCCGTCAAATGTATTTGCTACTAAATTGTTTGGGAGCGTAATATTAGAATGTAATAAAAAGTGAATTACAATTTAATTGCAAATTAATAAGGTGGAAAATTTTACTAATATAATAGAAAATTTAGAAATTCATAAGTATGAAGTATAAAAACAAAAAAAAAAGAAAACTATCAGCAGCTATCAGCAGGAACTTATCAGTGCTAAAGAAATGAGAAGAAAAAAAATGGAAATAGAAAAAAATAGAAATAGAAAAATCGAAACTTTGAATTCAATTCCGCTACTTTACCGTTGTTGATTTTACTAAGTATCCATATGTTCATAAAATAATATAACACACACACACACACAAGTAAACATTTGCTTAGGAATTTGAAAAATTTGAAAAAATTTTAATTTACAAAAAAAAGAAAAAAAAATTTTAATATGGAAAAAAAGAAGAAAGTCAATTTAATATGATAGTAGAAAACTCTTTTTTTTCGTAAATTTTTTTTTTCACTTAATATTATTTTTAATGAAATATTAATGAGAAGTTACAAATTATTGAAAACAACAAAAACAAACGAATTTATTATGTTTCAAATAAATTTTTTTTTAGGAAGAATGAAAGAAAGAGAAAGAGAAAGAGAGAGAGAGAGAGAGAGAAAGAAAGAAGGAGAAAAAAAATAAAATCAAATTTAAATACACATGATGATGTAGCGTCAGAGAAAATTATGCAATGAAATGCAATTCGTTGATTAGGCCACCAAACGAAAAAGTTATTGACATGAAAATATGTGATAGGCCTTTAAGGCCATCATCGTAACCAACTTCAGTTAGACATTGAAATTCATAAATGATATATGACCGGAAAAAGTACTGCCAGTTACTACGAACTTCTTTTGCATCCTCCACTTCCCTTCTCTTTTCATTTCATTCTTCTTCTTTTCCCTTCCTACTCAAATCAAAACTTTTAATTGAGTATTTTAGGAAAAAATGAGAGGAAAAGAAGAAAGCTTTTGCCCTTTTACATAATTTTTCAATATTTATAAATATGTATATCAATAAAAAAAACTTTTTTCAAATTCAAAATTTCTTTCTTTTTGCAAAAAAAAGCCAAATTACTGAAAATATGTGAAGAACAGAGGGATGTGTGTGTGTGTGTGTGTGTGTGTGTGTGTGTGTGTGTGTATGTTTCAGGAAATAGAAATTATTGATTTAAATTAAAAAAAAATACAATTGCGTAAATAATTTGCAGTAATAAGCTAATCTAACGTGTAATTACGAAACAATTGGACAAATAATATAAATTTCAAAGGAAGTAAAATTGTTAAATTAGAATATATTTTATTTAAAATTTTGAAATATTCAAAACTGTTTATTACAATACCGAAATAATTCCAATTGCAAACTTTACGACTGTTAAAAATCAAACAAAAAAAAGCCTTATAATTTCAATTATTCATTTCGAGTAAAATAAATATTCAGTAAAATATTAGTAAAATATTCATTCGAGTAAAATATTCATCGAGTAAAATACTCATTTCGAGTCAATCAGTAAAAGTAAAATATTCATTTCGATCAATCAATCAATCAGTAAAATTACTTCATTATGTGCATTTCATTTATCTGTTATTTGCAAAAAAAGAAAATGCAAAAGACAGAAACGAAACTGAGAAATTTTTTATCAAAAAAAAATGAGAAAGTACTCAACTTATTTGATAATTTGGCTTTAATAAACTTACAATAGCATTTAATTAAAATTAATTTGTAAAATTAATAGTAAATTAAAAAAAATACCCACACGCTCCATAAATCACCTTATAATTAACTTATAAAAATAATAGAATGCTAACTTTTCAAAAAAAAAGAAATAATATTTATTTAAAGTTTGAAAATGTAATAAATTCATTTTTTTTTCTCCACAAAGTAACTAAATATTTGCGCAAAAATTCTATGACAAATGCATTTATGAAAAGCCTATAATTATATTTTATCCAAACATTTAGCAATTTTATAATTTTTTTTTTTGAAATCAAAATTTACATCATTTTATCAATTGAAAGTTGCAGAAAGAAAATTTTGAAACGCTTGTGAGAAGGGGTAATTCAAACGTTGGCTAACAATAACAACGGCAACAATGGTAATTAAGTTTAGGTAGTCAGGAAGTATTCTATTATAGTTTTATAAACAAACCTATTCATTGAAATTTTTGGTAGCTAAAAACAATTTTATTTTTTGTAGTGAAAATATTTCCAATTCTTTTATTGCTATTTTAGTTTCAAATTTTATTTTTCTAAATTGAATTAACGAAAAAGAAAATTAAAAATTCCTTCATTTCTTAGATTGAATTAACAAAAAAAACAAAGAAAGAAAAAAAAAAATAGCCTTATTAATATTTGATATTAACGATCAATCTTTTAATATTGTTTTAGAGGAATTTTAAAAATTTTAACGCTTTCCTCAATCATTAAAAATTTTTAAAATATGCTAATTTATTATTTGCAATGAATTAATTAGATCATTAAAATTTAAATTACAACAGAGATCGCTAAAATCTTATCAACAAATAACTGCTAGTGCAAATTTTTAATTTTTTTGAAATTTTATAAACTATCAAATTTATACGCAATAATAAATATTACTTAAATATTTTAGTACGATATATCAACATCCCATATCATATGATTGAAAATTTAGCATTTTTAAATTAGCGAAAAAAAAAAATAAAATTACAAAATGATCGAGTGAGGGAGCAAAGGTTGTCTTCAAAAGCTGCTAAATTGCATTACACTCAACGAAAATTTTTGCATTAAGTATTCCTAACTGTACAGATGAAATTGCATCAATTATTACTAAATCTTAAAATAATTAAGTAAATTATTAAAATTGTGAAATAACTTATTAGCAATGTATTTCAAAATTTTGCAGTGTTAAAAATTTTAAAACAAAAAAAAAATTTTCAGCTTTTTTGATTGAATTTCACGCTATAAATGAAAGGATCGTTATGTAAATTAGCATAATAATATAAAGTTATCGTAAGAATATATTTATATTCAAATTTAACCAATGAAAATTTATAAATGAATTTTAGAAAATTTCTTTCAATTGATCGATCGATTTGATCATACCATACGATTTAAGGAATTGTGTGATAAACTAAAGTAGCCTAATGATAATTACTGTAATTATCAGTCCTCAAAACTGAACACACACCAAACTTTTCAATTTGCCTCAATGAATGTAATTAAAAATAAGAAAAATAAGAAAAAATAAAAAATTAAAAATAAGAAAGTACTAAACTTTCCAATCTATCATTTTTGAAAATTTTTATGCATCATAGATTGGAAGAAATTTTGCATATTATTAAATAATATCATCCGAAAAAAAAATTATAATACTAAAATTATAATTACCGATAATGTTATCATTGACAGAGCTATTAAATGATTATAATTACTGATAATGTTATCATTGAAGAGCTATTAAATGATTATAATTACCGATAATGTTATCATTGACAGAGCTATTAAATGAAATAAATTAGGTATAACAGATATTTGATGCATAGAAGAAGATTTGCTTATTTGAAATGTCACATTTGATATTATTAGAAAATTTAATTCATTTCTTATGTGATCAATTAATGGTACTAATTTGCTCAAAATTTATATCATTTTTCAACTTTTTAATTCACTTCGATAAATGTAATTAAAAATCTGATATTTAAATTTAGCTTAACAAAAATCAAAAAATACACACTTTTTTTTCATTTTGAGAAATGAATTTAGCAGTGAAATTTAACTTTATTTTTTTTGTAATATATATTTAAGTGACGGGGAATAATTGGCATTGTAAAAAGAAGAAAGATGAAAGAATACTTTTCTCTTTTCCAGTCTTTCCTCATCCTTTTTCTTTTTTTTTAACTTAAATGTTACACTTTTCAAAAGACAAGTAAGAAATTGGCCAAATCAGTTTCATCACATATTATTACAGCAATTACAATTTCCGATATTCACCTGCTAATATTACTTTTCAAAAAAAGAAAAAGAAAAAACTTTTTTTTTTAATTAAATTGAAGATGTTTGTATAATTTTATGACAGAATGAAAATTACAAAAAAAATGCTTATGCATTAATTTGTTTAGAAATTATTTTGAAAGTTTTAAAAGATTCCTCCGCAATGAATTTTTATTTCTTTTTCTTTGTTTTTCCACGACAAATAGCCATTAGAAAGAAATTAATAAAAAAAAAAGTTTAGTTTAATTTAAAATTTAAACAGTAATCTTTCTGTCCAGTTTTTTTTTTCTATTTTGTAAAAAATTGGTAAGGCAAACAAAATTTGTCCACAAAAATGATTAATAATTTAATTCTCATAATTTGTTAATTTCAATTAATTACCTCTGAC